>JAXQQM020058787.1:0-41362 GCA_034641835.2 Pinus albicaulis | reverse complement strand
AATTATAGCATAGGCAAAGATATCAAAATTATTTTTTTAAATTTATTTATTTTCATTATACTTATAATCATTTAATTTCCCATATTTTTGTAATTAACATATTTTTAATATTTTCTATAATAATATTAAATATATCAAAAATAATTAACATGAGGAAATATATCAAAAATAAATTTTTTAATTTGTTTATTTTAATTTTATTTATAATCCTTTAATTTCCCATCATGACCTTGATCCCCATGATGACCTTGGGAGCTATGGAAAGGAATCTCCCGAATGAAATCTCTGTGGTGTTGGAATTTTCAGAATTCCAAAACAATAAAAACTGCCTTCCTTAACAAAGAGAAACTATTTAAAAATTTCACTCACAGACAGAGTTTTCAATTCAGAAAAATTTATATTCAATAAAAAAAAAACTGCTGTAACAATTCTTCTATCTTTCCACTACTGGGAGATTTACAAAATATGGCACTGCTTCACACACAGTGACCAAAACACTCTTCTCTGTCTCACACAGAGAAATACTCTGTTTCTGCTGTTCTGTGTAATTAAAAATTACAACTCTATCTTTTACAAAATGCACTCTGCTGTGCATAAAAACTCTGCTCTCTGTTTTTAAAATGCGCTGCTGTGCATAAAAACATTACATTTTCAAAAAATGACTCTGTCTCTACATATTACAAAACAGAAATATTTCTGTGTCATTAAGATGACCCAACCACTAAATTTCACCGCTTCACAAATTTTTAATGGCATCATAAATTTTCTGTCAGCACCGCTTGGAACGCATTGATCACCAATTGACTTTCTGGCACTTTGATTTTTCATCCCGCACTGCTGTGCAATGAAACTCTGTCCCCTTTTTTTATTACTAACACACGGTTGTACATTACATTTCTGTGTAATAAATAAAAAAATATAACTCACGGCTTTGTCAATATATTTATATATATATGACATGTTTTTAATAAAACATAAACAAACAACATAAAACAAGTTTAAAACATGCGATGGGCATAAATTAAACCACGCAACTATTTGTGTATGCACATGCGTGGGCCCCCTCATACGTCAGCAGGTCCGAGGGGGTTCATTCCTCTGCCGGCCTGACTTGCCAGACCCCCGCGGACTTGCATTGCAATTGTATGATGTGGGCCCAGCTCCGAGGGGGTTCAATACACCGCCGGTTCTTCCTGCCTTACCCCCGCGGAAATATACTACCGCATGGTCTCTGCGCTGTTTGCTGAACCGTTCATCCTGTTGTGCAGCCGTTGAAATTAAATTCCAACACTCCCCCTTAATTTCAACTGCTGGGTTTTCCTGCATACCCAAGCATTTCCTGAAATGTTCAAAGCTTTTCTGCTGTAGTGGCTTTGTGAGGATATCTGCAAATTGTGTTTTTCTACCTTTTACTACCTGGTCTCCAGTTCTGCAATCTTTATAAAACAATCCGCCATTTCTTACCAATTCAGGCATGACTAAAACTTGTTCATCAATATGGCACATGTGCTTTATGAAAAAGCAAATCATTAATTAATCCTGACCATTGGGAAACGATTGTCACAAAAATTGTTGTCCTTTGCTGTTCTTGAGCACAAAAACATCAAACATTTTCATCAGCTGCAGCAACAGTGCTGCTGTGTTGCCACATAAATTAACATAACATGAATGGCAACTACAGCGGTTGTTCTTAGAAGCCCAGAAATAGCTCGAACCCCTTGAAAAACATAACCGGAAGTGCTCTTCCAATCATCTACACTTCCAGCCCAATCACTGTCCGTGTATCCAACTAAATCTGAACATTCTGAAGTAGTATAAAAAATACCAAACCTTTTAGTACCTTTAACATACCTCAAAATCATTTTTGATGCTTGCCAATGTGTATCCTTTGGCTTTTCCATGAACCTGGAAATCAAACTAACAGCATGCATTATGTCCGGCCTAGTTGCAGTCAAATACATGAGGCTGCCAACTATGCTCTTGTATAAACTTGGATCAAAATCCTTACTGCTGTCCTCTCTGCTGAGTTTTAATCTCGTCACTGTGGGAGTGATTGCTGCTTTTCTTTCCTGCATGTTAAATATTTCAAGCACCTCATTAACATACTTTGCCTGTGAGATGAAAATCCCACTTTCATCTTGTTCTACTTCTATTCCCAAGAAGTATCTCAACAAACCCATATCAGTCATTTCAAATTCTTCTTTCATGACTGTTTTAAAATGTTCAATAAGGCAATCATCATTACCTGTAAAAATAACATCATCAACATACAAGACTACAATCACAAAAATTTTACATCCTTTGGGCCCATTAACTTTGATATTAAGTCGAGTTCTACCCTCCACTTTATTCGCATTTCGACAAATATGATCTCGATCTTACGCTCTTGAGCGCTTGCCCGAAACCACAAGAGCTTCTTGATTTTACTTTGCTCTGCAGCATCTTCTCTTAGCCAGAAGGGTTGATCAATCTCAACCTCTTCTATTAACACTCCATTTAGAATCTTGACTTCGTCCATTGGTGAAATTTCCATTATTTTTTGTCTTTGCTCTCTTGAACAACCGCTTGCTCTCACGGTTTCCATTCTTGCAACCGGTGCGAAAGTTTCCTCATAATCAATGCCATGCTTCTGCTTATAGCCTTTGACAACAAGCCTTGCCTTGTGTCTCTCTATCTTGCCTTCAGCATTACTCTTGGTCTTGTAGACCCATTTAACACCAATGACATCTTTACCTTTTGGGATTTCAACCAAATCCCAAGTTTTGTTCCTCTCTATGGCATTTATTTCCTCATCCATAGCTTCTATCCATTTATTATCCTTGATAGCTTCTTCGAAATGAACAGGATCATCAACATGACAATATAAAGCAAACAAAGAATTGATACCTTCATTAGCTATATCTTGTTCATAAATATCTTTCAAACTTCTGAATTTCTTACCTCTTTCAGTGGGTGTAAAAGTACTTGAAGAAGCACTTGAATTTCCTCCTTGTGGTGTGCTTGGAGAAGCACTTTCATTTCTCCTCAAGGGTGTACTTTGCGGTGTTGATGCTGCTGTTTGGGGATGTATTTCAGTCACCTCATCATCATTCTCATCATGAGATAAACAATGTTTAACATTCACTGTTTTCTCTATGCTTCCATCCTAAGCTTCCTCTTCAATGAACTGAACATCCCTGCTCACAAGAAACTTCTTGCTGGATGGGTTATATAACCTGTATGCCTTGGATTCCTCACTGTATCCAATGAAAATACATTTCTCCCCCTTGCTGTCCAACTTCTTCCTTAGCTGATCCAGAATGTGTGCATAAGCCACACATCCGAAAACCTTCATATGTGTGACACTTTTCTTTGCGCCACTCCATGCCTCTTCCGGCACTTTGTTCATAACTGCTTTTGTAGGACACCTGTTCAAGATATACGCTGCACAATGTACAGCTTCAGCCCAATAATCATTAGGCAAATGCTTTGCCTTAAGCATACTCCTCGCCATGTCCATTATGGTTCGGTTCTTCCTTTCGGCCACTCCATTTTGCTGCGGTGTATATCTAGTTGTAAACTGTTTGTGAATACCATTTTCTCTACAAAAACGTAGGAAATCTTTAGATATATACTCACCTCCTCTATCAGTCCTCAAGACTTTGATATGCAGTCCACTCTGATTCTCAACAAGTGCTTTGAAATTGCGGAATTTTTCAAACACTTCACTTTTCTTTTTCAAAAAGTAAACCCAAGTTTTTCTTGTAAAATCATCTATAAATGTTAAGACATAGTGGCTGCTAGCAAGTGATGGAGTTTGCATCGGTCCACATACATTCGAGTGGACAATATCTAAGGGTGCTTTTGCCCTTATGTTTTTCCCAGAAGGAAAACTTTCTCTGTGTTGTTTCCCAAGAATACAACCTTCACAAAGGCTGTCCGGTTTCTCTATCAATGGTAAACCACTTACCATTCCTTTTCTGTTCAACAAATTAAGACCTCCAAAGTTGAGATGTCCAAATATCAAGTGCCATAACCAATTATCATCCTTTGGTTCGCTTTGAAAAGTCTCCTGTGCAACTGCTGCTTTCTCTTCACCATTTTTCAAGTCTGCTCTCATTCTAAGAGGGAACATCCTTTTCCTTCTCATCTTCACTTCAGCAATACACTGTTTGCTGGGTGGTTTATCCATGATGGTACAAACATCATTATCAAAGAAAACATTGTACCCCTTGTGAACAAGCTGTCCAACACTCAAGAGGTTACACTTCATTCCTGGAACATAATAAACATCTGCTATGGTTTTCCTTGCACCTAATCTTGTTAAAACATTTACATCTCCTTTTCCCATAACAGAAACTTTGCTATCAGTTCCTAGTGTGACTTGTGACTGCACACTTTCATCTAACATGGAAAACATTGCTAAGTTTCCTGTCATATGGTTACTACAACCGGAGTCTAGAAACCATAAGTCCTCATTCTTTTCTTCAGCCATATTACAAGCTAAAAACAGATTACTTTGACTGCTATTTTCTTTTGTGAAATTTGCACTAGTTTCACTTCTCATATCATTCTGCTTCTTCTTTCTACATTCATTAGCATAATGAACATATTTCTTACAATTATAACATTGGACATTGGATTTTTCATACCTTTGTCCTTGTGCATTCTGCTGACCATTCTGTTGGCTGCTGCCTTGGCTTTGATGCTGATTTGGATTGCTGCCCCTTCCTTGAGCATTCGCTGGACTGTTCCTTCCACCTCTGTTCTGGCTTCTGCCTCTTCCTCTTCCTTTGCCTTGCCCTCTTCCTCTTCCGAAAGCCATCTGGGTCTTAAAAGCATGTTCAAGAGATGAGTTTTCACTCCTACCCAATCTCTGTTCATGGGTAATCAGTGATGCATGTAATTCATCCACTGAAAACTTTGTGAGATCCCTTGTCTCTTCTATGGTGGTGACAATCACATCGAATCTTGAGGGTAAACTTCTCAAGAGTTTTTCCACAATCCTCTTGTCTTCAAGAGTCTCTCCATGAGATCTGATTTGTGTGACCATTCCAATCACATGAGTGAAGAATGAGTTAATGTTATCTGACTCTTTCATACAGAGAGTCTCAAAATCTCTCCTCAGCAACTGAAGTTTTGCTGTCTTCACTTTCTCCATTCCCTGATATGCTGTCTTGAGAGTTTCCCATGCTTCACTGGATTTATTGGCTGCTGCTATCCTTGGAAACACACTCTCATGCACTGCTTGATACAAGAAGAAAAGAGCCTTGGCATCTTTCTTCTTATTTCTCTTCAAAATCTCTTTTTCTGCCTGAGTTAAAAGAATAAAATCCACTTCATTTGCTGGCTCTTCAAAGCCATCCTCAACTAGTTCCCATAAGTCTTGGGAGACAAATAAAGCCCTCATAGTTATTGACCAGTAGTCATAATTCTTCCCATTAAACATTGGGAGATGGATATTTCCCATACCCATACCAGTGCTGGCTGCTGCCATTCTGCACTCTTAACTATGATTAAAAAAACACTTTGACTGTGTATTAAAATAGCTCACTGTTCTGCAACAGTAACACAAAATTATATAGAGAAATACCTTGAATTCTTCTTGTCTGAACCTTCACACTGCTGGAGAGGATGCTGCAAATAAAGAACTCCTTCCTTTCAGCTTATTTGACCTTCAAATAGCCTGGATTGGCTCTGATACCATGTTGGAATTTTCAGAATTCCAAAACAATAAACACTGCCTTCCTTAACACAGAGAAACTATTTAAAAATTTCACTCACAGACAGAGTTTTCAATTCAGAAAAATTTATATTCAATAAAAAAAAAACTGCTGTAACAATTCTTCTATCTTTCCACTGCTGGGAGATTTACAAAATATGGCACTGCTTCACACACAGTGACCAAAACACTCTTCTCTGTCTCACACAGAGAAATACTCTGTTTCTGTTGTTCTGTGTAATTAAAAATTACAACTCTATCTTTTACAAAATGCACTCTGCTGTGCATAAAAACTATGCTCTCTGTTTTTAAAATGCACTGCTGTGCATAAAAACATTACATTTTCAAAAAATGACTCTGTCTCTACATATTACAAAACAGAAATATCTCTGTGTCATTAAGATGACCCAACCACTAAATTTCACCGCTTCACAAATCTTTAATGGCATCATAAATTTTCTGTCAGCACCGCTTGGAACGCATTGATCACCAATTGACTTTCTGGCACTTTTATTTTTCATCCCGCACTGCTGTGCAATGAAACTCCGTCCCCTTTTTTTATTACTAACACACGGATGTACATTACATTTCTGTGTAATAAATAAAAAAATATAACTCACGGCTTTGTCAATATATTTATATATATATGACATGTTTTTAATAAAACATAAACAAACAACATAAAACAAGTTTAAAACATGTGATGGGCATAAATTAGACCCCGCAACTATTTGTGTATGCACATGCGTGGGCCCCCTCATACGTCAGCAGGTCCGAGGGGGTTCATTCCTCTGCCGGCCTGACTTGCCAGACCCCCGCGGACTTGCATTGCAATTGTATGATGTGGGCCCAGCTCCGAGGGGGTTCAATACACCGCTGGTTCTTCCTGCCTTACCCCCGCGGAAATATACTGCCGCATGGTCTCTGCGCTGTTTGCTGAACCGTTCATCCTGTTGTGCAGCCGTTGAAATTAAATTCCAACATGTGGCGGGCTCACCACGAAACTTCTGAGCGACTTGTTATTGAATATGTAGGAGGCAACCTTCCTCTGCATCTTCCATAGCTCCCCGTCGGCGTTGAAGATCCCTCTGCCCAAGAAATCGTGGAAAAGGAATCTGAAACGCTACCCCTTTGGATAATTCTCGAAATTGGTTTTCAGCACATGCTCCACATTTGCAGGATTCGATGTGAGGACTCCCGGGATTCCTCCCGGCACATTTGATACCCTCACGCTCTGAGATCAGGATGACGAAAGCATTTCTGTTTGCCACTCGAGAAGCCTGTGCCGATTTCTTAGGAATTCAAACACAGACGTTTGGGCCTGCATTGAATACGCACTATTATTGTATTGGCTTTTGGAAAGCTTCATGTGCAGGCCGAAAAGGTAGAGTAGGCTAACTGTAACAACAAATGAGAGAGGCCAGAGCCATGGCACCTCATGGATAGTGACGCTATGTAAATTAACTGTGAAAAACGCAGGGACGTCCATGGCCAAAACTGTTATTTTGCAGTTCTGTTGTATATATGTGTGTATATATAATAGAGATTGCTCATGTATATATGTCATTTCCATTGTTTCCAAAGATATCATTGTATATATGTGTATCTATAATAGCGATTTTTCATGTATATATGTCATTGCCATTGTTTCCAAAGATATCATTGGGTATATTAAACAAATATAGATAATTATCATTGGGTATATTAAACAAATATACATAATTGTGATGGTTTCTATATATATATTCAAATTATCATTGGGTATACTAAACAAATATACATATTACTTTTTGTTAATATAATTATTTTACATCTATCTTAATTCCAAATTTATCAACTGTTGAAAGAGATCAAATCATATAACTATTTTAGATCTATTTTAATTCCAAATTTATCAAATGCCGAAAGAGATCAAATCTCACGAGGTGTAAACTTTTTTGGGGAAATGTTTGAACATCTAATCATTTTAAATATGTTAAATATGTATAAGATCAATATGGTCATTTTAATTCTAAATTTGTTGAGTTACCTCAATTCGTTGAGATAATAGAGACTTTTAATAACTTGAATGATGAAAAATGATGAAATAAAAAAATTGAATGCAAAGTGACAATTTAACAATATTGAAAGACAAAAATTGTGAATAATAAGAATGTAGGAAATTACAAATAGTTGTCATTGTAATCGATCTCAATTTATTCTCTTCTACGGTTCTTATTGTCACTTATGTTTAGTTTTGACATCTTTTTATATTGATCATATGAAAAGGGCTATTCAAATCATAGATCATTCAAATATTTAACTCTAGTTATTGGAGTAGCTTTCTTCAGAGTCAATAATTGCGACTTATGGAGTGCTAAAACCTAAGTAAGTTTCTATTGTAGTTGTTTTCTATTACCTCATTTGAATGCAAAGTGACTAACAATGATGAATGATGGAATATGGGAATAACAAGAATGTAATCAGTTATAAATAGTTTATAGTTTCAAAAAGAAAACATTTCAGGTAAGTGAACATTTTATCTAAAATGAAAATTAAATTATTTTATTTATAGTTTAATTACGGTAGCACAAAAATGAATGCATATTGTTAATAATTTTTTTTGTTTACATCGAAATCAATGCACATCATATATCATACATCTAGTTAATGTACACCTATCTCTCTCCATCTACCCCTACCTCTCTCCCTCATCTCTCTCTCTCCCCATCCCTCGCTCCCACATCACCTTTCGTCTCTCTCTACCTCTCCTTCCTTTTCTCTCTCTCTCTTCCCCCTCCATCTGTATCTATATCTCCCTCCATCTCTCCTTATTTGTCTCTCCATATCACCACACAAACATACATTGTCTCTCTCTCTCTCTCTCTCTCCATGTCTCCCTTTTCACTCCCCTTCTCTCCCCCTCTAACTCCATTTCTCTCTCCCTCCCTCTCTCCTCCTCTCTCTCTCTCTCTACACCCTCCAATCCATTAATATATACTGGAACCAATGCAATCCAACATTATTCGCAGAAATCAATGCAATCAATTAACTCAACTACACTTAAACTAAATCATTAGTTGAAAATTAAAATCACTATTTTCTATACACATTAATGGTATAATGCTAACTATGAGATATATATGTAATTCCTTTCATATTCAACGTGATATTGACATGTGGTGCCCTTAAAAGGTAGTAGTCAATTACAAATAGTTTATAGTTTCAAGAATCAAACATTTCAGCTGAGTGTGCATTCTATTTGAGATGAAAATTCAAGTATGTTATTTATGATTGAATTACTATACATAGAAATCACTGTATGTTTTTAATATTTTTTATGTGCTTACACTAAAATCAAAGCACATCATACATCTAGTTAATGTACATCTATCTCCCTCCCTCTCTCCTTCTCTCCCTCCCCAATCTCTCTCTCTTCCCCTCCCTCTCTCCCACATCTCTTTGTCTCTCTCTTTCCTTCTCCTTCCCTCTCTCTGGCTCTCTATTATTCCCTCTATCTATCCTCGCCATTTATTTATATATCTCCCTCCATTTATCCTTCTTTTTCTCTCTATCTCACCCACCAAAAACACACACACACACACTCTCCATATATATCTATTTCTCCCTCCCTCCCTCTCTCCGTATCTCTCTTCTTCCCTCTCTCCCCCTCCATCTCTCCTTATTTTTTATCTCTATCTCACCCCCCAAACATATACATTCTCTATCCATATTTATCTATCTCTCCCTCTCTCTCTCTCTCTCTTCCCCTTATCTCCCTCTCTCTTCCCTTCTATCTCTCTCCCTCCCTCTTCCACTCCCTCTCTTCCCTCTCTCTTCCTGTCCCTCTTCTCTCCCACTCTCTTCTCTCCATCTCTCCCTTGTCACTCACCCTCTGTCTCTCCACTTTTCTCTCTCTATGTCTTTCTTCTGCCCTCCCTCTCTCCCCTTCCAACTCCATATATCTCTCCTTCCCTCTCTACTCTCTCTAAATTCTCTCTTTCTTCCTTCCTCTCTCTCCTACCTCCCTCTATATCCCCCCCCCCCCCCCCCACCCCAAAACTCTTGTACACAAGCTTAGAGCAGCAAGGTATAAAGTCAAAAGAAGAAGGCCTAAACACAACTCAGATAGAGGAAATGCAAAGATAGAAACTACATTGGGAAATGTGCATCCCTTTGCCATTGATTTCAAAGGGGGAGGAAAAGCAAGCAGAAGAAGAAAGGCTCTTCTGAAAAGCAAGAAGAGGAAGAAAGACACTTCTCATAATGAAAGGGGGAGGAAGTCTTGGAGGAATTATTAGAGAATTGGTGGATGTGTTGCCATCAATGCCGAACGGGGAGACTGTTGGAAATATTTTCATTGATGGAAAAGGAGAAAAAAGGAGCAACACCGAAACTATCATTAAGGAAAAGGATCAGAAAATAAAAAACAAAGGTAGCAGAGGTAGCAAATGCAACAGAGAAGCAGAAAATACTACAAAGGTGGAGGTAGCAAAAGTAGCAGAGAGGCAACAAAGGCAGCAGAGAGGTAACAAAGGCAGTAGAGAGGTAGCAAAGGCAACAAAGGCAGTGAATGCTGCAGAGAAGCAGCAAAGGCAGCAGAGAAGCATAAAAGAGCAGCAGAGAAGAAGAAGTAGAGAACAGAAAAGTAGAAGTAAATGTAAAAACTAGCCATCTAAGGGCTTGGATCTAAGTTTTCCATTTCCAATTAAACTCCAAGTGTTTTTTGTTTTATCGAGATCTCTGTTTTAGAACAGTACTTCATTTCCAAACAAACTCTGAGTGCTTTATGATTTGATCGGGTTCCCTGTTTTGAATCAGTTGTTTTAAATCTCCATTGAAATGAAACATTTGTATTTTATCACACAACAAGAGGACTAATTAGATATGCAGGCACAAGTGAGGCCATAAGACTTGTATATTTTGTTAACGCAGAACGAAACCAATCATATTTGCAAACTCGACGGGGACCATAGATCCAACATCGATCAACGGTGATGAAGTACTTCACAACCACAATGTTTTCGTACATCGTAGAAAATAGGAGTATTGGTTAAGAGTTTTCACAAGTTAAGAGTTTGTGATGTGAAGTGAAGCGGTGGGGAAATTGTGTGGACCGTCTGATCTAAGACAAGCCAACGGCAGAGATTGCAGTGGTCTGGAAGCAATATCACACATCGCAACGTTTAGGGGATAGCATTAAGGCGACCATAAGGTAAGTTTAAAGTTTTGCGATGCAAAGTGAATTGGTGGGGACATTACGTGGACCATCGGATCCAGGACATGCCAACGACAGAGATTGCAGTGGCCTGAAAGCGATGTTGCACATCGCAACATTTAGGAGATAGCATTAAGGCGACCGCAAAGGAAGTTTAAAGTTTTTCGATGCGAAGTGGAGGGACACATGTCGAGTCTGCACAACATCGCATCCAGTAAGAAATAATGTTTAACTCTTAATGCTACGTTGTAAAGTTCAGGAAGTGCGATTGGCCGCGATTGGTCAGAATTGTGTTGGACCCTCTGGTAAGAAAATCCAATGTTTTGCGTTGTTTTGGCATTTGCGCATTGGTTTGGACTTCTATATGGTCCGTGTATGTTACAAAATTTCATTGTTTGATTCGTGCATGTATGTGTATTGCAACCTTCTAAGGTTGAGCCCTGGTGTGTGTAAAGGGAAATTTTGTGTGGAGTTTTTAAAATTCATTTTCCACAACGTATTCTGGTATTTTGTAGTGGTTTTGGTTAAAGAAGCCAGCCAAGATGAACATTGTTATGCATTTGCAGTTGTGTGCTGAAAGAAAAGTCTGAACACAACAAATAAAGTCTCGGCTAAGAAAAAGGACTCGGAGCTCATTGAGAACAGTGCAACAACATGGGTCAAGTTGGGCAAAAAGGGTAGTTATGCAGCATAGTTGAAATATAACTGCAGGAATAGAAAAGACAAAAGGACAACAAGCAGAAGAGGATAAACACTCAGCAAAGATAAGAAACTAAAATGGATGAGTGAAATATTTAAATGTAACTGTAAATGTAGTATTTGTTTTACGTTTTTTGTGATGCGAAGGAAAGTCTCTGAGGCAAAGAAAAACTCCATTTGATACTGTAACAATAGTACATATTTTTGTAACATTCGGAATATGCTGAGTGAAGAAATGAGTGGGTGAAAGGCAAGAGTCATGTCTGTTCACTTCATAATCCCATAAAGAATCAAAATGGTCATGAAGGTATCTGTATAAAATAGGTAATATCCATGTGCAGAAGGAGATGAAAATTGGAGGAATAAAGAGAGAGGATGCAGCAGATTTGAAGAGTCAAGAAGAGGTTAAAAAGATACAGAATTGAAAAGAGCATAAGAATGTAAGAGAGCTATAGAATGTTAGAGAGAGGAAGAATGAGAGAGAGAAGATAGAGATGCTGTGAAGATCCATAGCTGATATGAAATAAATTTGAAGGCTGGAAGGGCAGCAGTAAAGAAGGAGGAAAACAAAGCTAATATCCAGGTAAATAAGCATATGATTTTATTGTAGAGTGAGGATGTTGGTGCTTCCATATCAAGTTGTAGCTTGATAGATGTCCAGTTGTAGCTAGTTGAGGTAAGAGCCTCATGTGGGTTGTAGCCTACAGAAAAATACATGGGAGTTTGTGCTTCTGTTTCAAGTTGTAGCTTGATAGATGTCCAGTTGGTTGGTTGAGGTAGGAGCCTAAAAAGGTGTCAATATCATGTTTCAACATGATATTGACATGTGTTGCCCTTAAAAGGTAGTAGTCAATTACAAATAGTTTATAGTTTCAAGAAGCAAACATTTCAAGTGAGTGTACATTTTATTTGAGATGAAAATTAAAGTATGTTATTTATGATTGAATTACTGTACATAGAAATCACTATATTTTTTTAATAATTTTTGTGTGCTTACACTAAAATCAAAGCACATCATACATCTAGTTAATGTACATCTATCTCCCTCCCTCTCTCCTTCTCTCTCTCCCCCTCCCTCTCCCCCACATCTCTTTGTCTCTCTCTTTCCCTCTCCTTCCCTCGCACTGGCTCTCTATTATTCCCTCCATCTCTCCTCTCCATTTATTGATATATCTCCCTCCATCTATCCTTATTTGTCTCTCTATCTCACCCACCAAAAACACACACACACACTCCATATATATCTATTTCTCCCTCCCTCCCTCTCTCTATATCTCTCTTCTTCCCTCTCTCCCCTCCATCTCTGATTATTTTTTCTCTCTATCTCACCCCCAAAACATATACATTCTCTATCCATATTTATCTCTCTCTCTCTCTCTCTCTTCCCTTCTATCTCTCTCCATCCCTATTCCTCTACCTCTCTCTCTCTCTTCCCTCCCTCTTCCTCTCCCTCTTCTCTCCCACTCTCTTCTCTCCATAACTCTCTCTCCATCTCTCCCTTGTCACTCACCCTCTATATCTCCACTTTTCTCTCTCTACCTCTTTCTTCTTCCCTCCCTCTCTCCCCCTCCAACTCCATATCTCTCTCCTTCCCTCTCTACTCTCTCTAAACTCTCTCTCTCTTCCTTCCTCTCTCTCCTACCTCCCTCTATATCCCCCCCATAACTCTCTTTCACACTCTCTATCTATCTCTCTCTACCCTCCAATCCATTAACATATACTGAAATCAATGCAATCCAACAATATTCACTTAAACCAATGTAATTAATTAATCCAATCACACTTAAACTAATGCATTAATTAAAAATTATGATCACTTTTTTCTATACATTTTAATGGTATAACACTCACTATGAGATACATGTGTAATTCCTTACATATTCAACATGACATTGACATGTAGCACATTAAAAACTAGTATCAAAGTATACAAAAGAATTTATAATTCTCAAAATTTGATTATTTTAGTAGTAAATTCAAAGTTAAAACTTTGCAAATTATAATACTCTCTAATTTTATTTTATTTAACTCTATAATGTGATACCATCAATTTAAATATGAAAATATTAATTCTAAGGTTTAATAAATTCATAACCTATTTTCTATGCATTAAAAAAAAATTCTCTCACAAAATGATAAATTCTATACACCATACTATTTAAAAGATAAAATTTTCCACAAAACAATCTTATGGTGGCATACATAGTAAAAAAAATTATGGGTAAAAGAGAAAAAACATTTAACAATCTTACTTTGGATATTTGACTGAGAAGGAAAAAATCCATGGTTGTGCTTGTAGTGCCATTGCATTTAATGAATTGACTATCAATAGGGAAATTTCCTCTCATAGATACAAAACTTAGATATTAGCTCCAGTTATATTGCTTATACAAGTCCCCAAATATCGGTAGTATAGACATTGTACGTGTGTTTCTAAATGTTGGAATTTCATTGATTATACAATTATATCTGTCTAGAATAGATTTCCCTCACAATAGATAATAAACTATTTACAAAAAAAATTAACTCCACATCAAGTTTCTTAGTCATCATAATCACTCTACTTTCATTTTAAAGCATAGTCTAATATAAATTGAAATATTGTCGCACCCTTGATCTAGTGGCTAAAAAGAAGGTTTTCCCTACAGGTGTGTATAACAAAATGAAAACATGTCTATGAAATAAAATCTATTCGCAATGACTATTCATGATGTTGGACTTAGTTCATCGACCAAAAATAAATTAAAATAAAATAGACTTTTAAAAGTAAATAGAAAGGGGGAGAAACATATAAAGTTGTAAACTCAACAATAACTATTCTTGGCCTAAAACTGAAAATGTAAATGTGTTTTACCTAGGAATTAACATAATATACTCACTTGATAGAATCAAAATACACTTTGTTATCCATGCACTTTGATCATGGAATCCAATAGATCATATACTTTGTTATTAGATCCATACTTTGTTATTAAACTGAATGAAACAAATTGTATATTTGTGCTTGTAGTTGTATTTATGTGTTTTTCTTTTTATTAATTATTAAATATTTAATTGAGATGACATATTCAATAGTAACCGACATATATTTTTAATTTTTTTTAATGTAACGTTATGTCACAACATCTTCCTCATATACTGAATTTTTGAATATCTCTCGACACAATAATAATTTGTTAAATCCAAATGTTATATAATACAAATTTATAACTATTTTAAACAATATTATACTAATCTAAAGTAAATTAAAAATCTTATACAAATAATAAAATATACACAAATATACATTAATATGAAATGAATTTTAAACTGCCTCATATAAAAAATATGATACAAAAGAATAATTCACAAAAATATATTTAATATAACAGAAATATATAAAATATCTATTGGGGACATGGTTGGATGAGACATCTACTATGAATAAGTGTTAAGTGTTGTGGGAATATACTTTGTTTTATTTGTTGTGTAAAGGTAGGATAGGTATATCTTCGGATGTGTTAGCTATAGGATATGTATATCTTTGTATGTGTTATGTATAGAAGTATTATGGAAGCTTAGTACAATATATATAAGTGAAAGATAAACATATAACACGTGAAATCATAAATGTTGAGATTTATTTTATTAAATTTTGAGAAAATCTCATGAATATGACAACAATAGGATTTGTTGCTAAATTGACTGCATCTAATCCTGATGTGGAGTTATTGCATCCTATTTTGTTGTGATTGAATTTATGATTCAGTTTCTACTCCCAGCTATAAAATGTAACCCCGTAGAGGTTTCTGAGTATGAGGGATGTGAGGTGAGTGGAAGAGAAGTGCAGATGAGTAATTCTGCTATTGTAATTCTCTTGTTGATGAATGAGATTGTCGATGCCTCTATTTGGTGGATGTAGCCCAGATTGGTTGGGTGAACCATGTTAAATCTGGTGTCTCTCATGTTTTATGTTGTTTGTGTTTGACTGTTTATTTAAGTTTCTACTGTGTTGACTCTAATAATTGGTATTGGAGCTTGTTTGAAGATAGGCTGTGTAAGAGCTGGTAGCCACTCTGCAACCTGCGACTTGGAGGCTGAGTTCTCTTTTGTGAGGGCCAACATTCAGGGCCGTGGACCGTGAGACCAGTAAGTGGGCGTGAAGGAAGCTGTTGAAATCATAGTTAAAAACAAATGAATTGATCTAGCATGTGATTTGAAGAGGAAAAAAACGTGAAATAGAATATTGGGCAGCGTTGACCGGTGAAGGCTTATGTTAATATGATGTTTTTAAAATCCTTTTGTTTTGAAATGACAATATACCATTGTTTTGTACGTTGAAGCTGGTAGCTGGAGCTTCAAACGCACAAAGGGAGGCAATAACCTTTGCTCACGGTAGAGGGAGCTTCTTTAAATAGTCGGCCACCACAGCCCGTGAGTTGGAGCTGGAGGTTGTCCTTGCTGACAGCATTAAGAGTGGAAAGCTGCCGTCCATGTGGAGGAGCCACATCAAAGCCGTAATCTGGATCAAAGGTTCATTCCGCTGCAGCAAAAAGGTTCAAAGGTTCTGCGTAATATTCAGTTGCAGAAGGTTCATAAAAACGAGTCAAATGTCATTGTTTTTTCTATGCATGCAGAACCGTGGACTGATGTTTTGTTAAATGCCAATACAATCGATTTATTAAAATCCAATATCGATTTGTTTAATTTTTTTTTGATATATGGTGGCACGGAGCAGAGAAGGATGCTGCACGGAGTGGAGTAGGGTGCCACAGTTAACAACATGGGGTACCTCACTTAAAAAAATTGAAAAGTGCCGTGAGCTGGAACTGACAGTGATTAATGGTAAGAAGGTGCATTAATCCATTTAAAATCGATTTGTGTTAATACACTTTTTTAAATCGATTTGAATTTGAGTTTTTTCAAATGCATTTTGTATTAATTTAAATCGATCAAATTGTAATATCGATTATCGATTTATTATATATCTATTTAATTGTATTTATTTAAATCAATTTACATTGAAATGTATTTACTGTATATCGATTTGAATTGTAATATGCACTTGGGTAGGGCCTAAGGCCTAGGTTTTTTCAACGGAAACTAGTGCTGTCAATTAGAATAAAATCTTGATTTATTAAGATTTGAAATTGGAGATTTTTTGACACAAGCTACTCAATATGGAAAAAACTCAAAGTGCTCAATTTGAAATCAAGAATTTCAATGGGAAAAACAACTTTGAGATCTGGAAAGTTAAGATGCATGATCTACTCATGCAACAAGGCTTGGAAAAGGCACTTTTGGGCAAAGCCAAACAACTTTTGCCATGACGGATGACGAATGGAGTGACATCCATGAAAGAGCACTGAGCATAATTCGATTGTGTTTGGCGGATGATGTTTTATTTAACATCGTGTCAGAAAAAATTGCTGCTGGTTTGTGGATGAAGCTTGAAAATTTGTACATGAAAAAATGCTTAACGAATAGGATTCTTCTGAAGAGACAGTTGTACAACTTTCACATGAAGAAAGGTATATCAATAAATAATCATTTGAATACCTTTAATACTCTTCTGGTGCAATTAGATAATATAGATGTAAAATTTTATTCAGAAGATAAAGTCGTAACTTTATTATGCTCGTTGCCCAAGTGATGGGATCATTTTGTTCTATAAGTATTAGTTAATCAGAAACCCTTGAATTTGATGATGTTGTTGGAGCTTTGTTATCTGAATAAACAAGGAAAAGGTCAAATTCATAAACCTCTACATCATAAGCAATAATGGTTAGAGGTCGTTCTAAAGAAAGACGCTTCAGTAAGCGGAACAACTCGCAATAAAAATCGAAAGGGAAGAAGAGTATGGTAAAGTGTTGGTTTTGTGGCAAATCAGGACATTTGAAGAAGGACTGTTTGAAGAGACAGTAAACATCCAAAGGAGACTCTTCGATAGAAAAGAAAGAAGAAAACACGACAGATATTGGTTCGGAATCCGGTTCAGGTATGAGTGATGAAGTGTTATCAGTTAGTTTGTCTAATCATGATCAACATTGGTTGTTAGATTCTGGTGCATCAAATCACATGTGCATTCATATAGAGTGGTTTAAATATTATAAATCAATCAATGATGGAGTGGTTTACATGGGAAATGATGTCTCATGTAATATTGTGGGAATTGGAAGCATCCAGATTAAAATGTTTGATGGGACAAATAAAATATTAATTGATGTTAGACACATGCCTGAACTTAGAAAAAACCTCATTTCTCTAGGAGTGCTAGACACAAATTGATATAAACACTTTATTCAAGGTGGAGTAATGAAATTTTATAAAGGAATTTTACTAGTAATGAAAGCAAAGAAGGTTGGAAATATTTTTCAGTAAGAAGGAAGAACAGAGTCAGATCATGCTTCTATAGTATCTGAAAACAACAGTAATTCTATTTTTCTATGGCATCAACGGTTGGGCCATATGAGCGAAAGAGGATTAAAAATTTTATCTGATCGTAAGTTACTTCCTAGTTTAAAATATTCTAAGTTAGATTTCTGCAAACATTTTCTATATGGGAAACAAAGCAAGTAGAAGTTTAAAACTGGAAAACATACTAGTAAGGGAATCCTTGATTATATCCATTCTGATGTTTGGGGTCCATATCCTACAACCTCATATGGAGTATCGTCATATTTTTTATCTTTTATTGATGTTTTCTCTAGAAAATTGTGGGTCTATATGTTAAAGAAAAAGTCTGATGTATTCACAGTTTTCAAACAGTTTAGAGCATTAGTAGAAAACATCACTGGAAGAACCATTAAATATTGAAGAACTGACAAAGGTGGTGAGTTTAATTCAAAGTAATTTGATAATTATTGCAAGGAATTTGGGATCAAAAGACATAAAACTACTGTATATACTCCACAGCAAAATGGAGTTGTTGAATGCATGAACATGACTCTTTTAGAGAGAGCAACAAGTATGCTTAGTAACGAAAATTTGCAGAAGGAACTATGCATAGAAGCATTATCTACAGCTTGTTATTTGATAAATTGATCACCATCAACTGCAATAGGATGAAAAATTCCTCAAGAGGTATGGAAATGTAATCCTTGTGGTTATTTTAAACTGAAAGTTTTTGGTTGTGATGAATATGCTCTAATTCCAAAACATCAGTGTTCTAAATTAGATCGTAAATCAAAAAGATATATATTTGTTGGATATGGTGATGGGACTAAGGGATATAGGTTGTGGGATCCTACTACTCACAATATCATCATTAATAGAGATATTAAATTCAATGAATCTTCACTTGATAATCCATATTGTAGATGATAAATTGAAATAGGATAATGTACCTAATTTTGAACATATTCAGTTTGAAACCAGTTCAAACACTGATGATATTCCAGATGAAAACGTTTCAGATGCAGATCATGAACAAGTTTTAGATGCAGATCATGAACATGTTTCAGATGCAGATCATGAAGAAGTTCCTACAGATAATAATCAGAAAATTGTGGAAGAACCAGAAATATCTTTAAGGAGGTCCACAAGAATCAAACGTCCTCCTAAAAGGTATGATGATTATGTTACTTCAGTTGCTTTAACCGCTAATGATGATGAACCTTTGTGCTATCAGGAAGCTATAGAAGTTTCTAATAGTTATAAGTGGAAAGAAGCTATGAAGGATGAGATGAAGGCATTAGACAAGAATGCCATATGGGATCTGGTAGAACTTCCTAAAGATAGGAAACCTGTGGGATGTAAATGGGTTTACAAATTGAAAAAGGGTGTTGATGATACAAAAGACAGGTACAAAGCAAGGCTGGTTACGAAAGGTTTTTCTCAGAAAGAAGGAATTGGTTTTCATGAGATATTTTCACTAGTTGTAAAAATTGTTTCAATTCGGATTGTCTTAGCATTAATTGCTTTACTTGATTTATAATTACAACAACTAGATGTTAAAAATGCATTTTTACATGGAGATTTAGATGAGGAGATCTACATGGAACAACCTGAAGGGTTTTTTTTAAATTGCAACAAGAAATTTGTCTGCAGGCTCAAGAAATCATTGTATGGTCTGAAGCAGTCGCCTCGATAATGGTACAAGAAATTTGATTCTTTCATGATGAGTCAAAATATATAAGAAGTGAAGATGATCATTGTTTTTACTTTAAGAAATTGAGTAATGGAATTTTCATTATCTTTGTGTTATATGTTGACGATATGATTTTATCAAGAAAAATCATAACAGAGATCAACAGGTTAAAGGCTCAAATGGCTAGGACGTTTCATATGAAAGGTCTAGGAGCAGCAAGATAGATTTTGGGCATGGAGATTTTCAGAGATAGGAGAAATGGTAAGTTGTGGTTATCACAACAGAATTATATTGAGAAAATACTCTTGAGGTTTGGTATGAACAATGTGAAGCCTGTTTCAGTCCCTTTAGCTTCCCATTTTAATCTTTCTTCAAGTTTATATCCTAACACAAATGAAGAAAAGGAATATATGTCTCGAATTCCATATGCCAATGTAGTAGGTTGTTTGATGTATGCGATGGTTTGTACACGACCAGATATTTCACATGTAGTTGGAGTTGTCAGCAAGTATATGGAAAATCCAGGAAAAGAACACTGGTTAGTAGTGAAATGGGTGTTTCGGTATCTGAGAGGCACAAGTGATTATTGTATCACTTATAGCAAAAGTAGTGAATTTTTTTGCGGTTATGTTGATTCCAATTTTGCAGGTGATTTGGATAAGAGAAGGTCAACTTCAGGATATGTCTTTACTCTTGCAGGTAGAGCTATTAGCTAGATTTCAAAGCTACAAAACATTGTTGCTTTATCCACTACAGAAGCAGAATACATAGCTGCTTCACATGCTTGCAAAGAAGCAATTTGGTTGAAAGGTTTGTTTGGTGAGTTTGGTAGGTTGCAGGACAACGTAAAGTTATTTTTTGATAGTCAAAGTGCAATTCACTTGGCTAAAAATCCAGCCTATCATAGTAAATCAAAGCATATACCTATCAAGTACCATTTTGTAAGATATGTTATCATTGAATGGGGAGTCTCTCTTGAAAAAGTGCATACAAAGGAAAACTGTGCAGACATGTTCATGAAACCAATTTTATTAAAGAAGCTACGATGGTGTCTTGCTTCTCTTGGCTTGCAGAAAAGATAAAAATAATAATGGAACAGGGTATCAGGCTAATTGTTGTCAAGGTGGAGATTGTTGAGATTTCTTTTATTAAATCTGGAGAAAATCTCATGAATATGACAACAATAGGATTTGTTGCTAAATTGACTGCATCTAATCCTGATGTGGATTTATTGCATCCTATTTTGTTGTGATTGAATTTATGATTCAGTTTCTACTCCCAGCTATAAAATGTAAGCCCGTAGAGGTTTCTGAGTATGAGGGATGTGAGGTGAGTGGAAGAGAAGTGCAGATGAGTAATTCTGTTGTTGCAATTCTCCTGTTGATGAGTGAGATTGCCGATGCCTCTGTTTGGTGGACGTAGCCCAGATTGGTTTGGTGAAATATGTTAAATCTGTTGTCTCTCATGTTTTATGCTGTGTGTGTTTGATTGTTTATTTAAGTTTCTACTATGTTGACTCTAACAATAAAGAATATGTTGTATAATTAAAATACATATAAAGAATGTGAAAAAAGGAAATTGTAGGAAAGGTATAATAAAGAGTGTAAAAAATGAAATTGTAGGAAAGGTATAATATAAGCAAGAGCATGCTTAAAAAATAATATTCCTATGAACTTTGACCCTAATCCGGGACTATAATATTTTGAGCATCTCGACCCACAATTCCACGCAATCTCGACCTCCTTTTGATTGGTTGGGATCGCATATTATCTTGGTCCCAATCAGTCTATCACTTACGAAAACTCAGTTTCTTTGCCTATAGTTACAGGAATTTATACATTAGTTGGATCCTCTCCATGCTTTCATTGTTCCTTTCCTCTAATAAATTATGCAACCACCACGACTCACCAATATTAGATTTGTTTCAGTCTTTCTTTCCTCTATGTATTTCTTAATTGCAATGTTGATCCTCCTAAGCTTAATAATTTCATTATGCAATAATTAGGTTATATTTGTGTGCTCCTATTAGATATGCTCATCGATTCCATGGTCTTTTAATATTTGCACACAACAATTTTGCATCAGTGTGTTCTTTCAAAACATCCCTCCTACAATCATGTGCTAATAAACCACATATATTTGTGACTTATGATGATTAGATGCAAACCAAAAAGCACAGCCTTCTTCTCCCTAATCAAAATGCACATATTGTTCTCAAATGCATATGCTAGATAGAGAAAAACGATGTGCTTTTATAGCTATTCTCTTTGTCATTACTATGGGAAAAATCCATGGTATTTGTTTTTATTGTATCAAATAAATTTAAGCACTATTGACATTCAAAGCCTCAACAGATTCGTAAAAAAATAAATATTTGACAATAATAATTGATTCCACAACCACAAAATATAACCACCATAACTGAATTTTTTCTTTAATAAAAACCGCCGCAAAAATAATATTTTCCAACTATTATTTATGAAATAAAACCTTCATGTGGAGGAATAGCCAACCATAATGATTAAATCCATGAGGAATTTGATACAAAACCAGTTTGTAACACTTCATTATATATTTTTACTTCAACCTTATAAATAAATTATTTTGTGCCACCCACATAGCACCATTGACCACTTCCTAACCAATTAACCAACTTATCAAGGACCAACTCATTAACCAATTAACCATTGGACCATCAAATTAACCAATTGAGTTCATGTGTAACCTGTAGTGTTCTTGTGAACGCCATGGAATTCTTGTGATCACTATGGAGTTCCTATGAAAAACAACTTAGTTTCCATGAAGGACAACATAATCCCAACATAGTGTTTCACTCTGATAGGCAACCATATTACCTTGATAAGCGAGGAATACACTAATAGGGTAGTTAGAGGCATTTGTCTCAGTCTCAAATGGTTGTTGTGGGTCTAACAAGGTGAAGACCTATGCATATCAAAAGAGGTGGTTTAAATCATCAAATGACTTTTGTTTCATACCAAACACAAATTCTATCTTTCTTCTCTATTGGTCTCTTTTCTTAGGGGCCAAGTGATATAAGAATGCCCCAACATAAACCTTCAGTAAAATTTAGCAAGGCCCAAGAAGTTATGAAGCTTTGTTACAGTTGTTGCAGTTGGCCAATCCCAAATGAATTGGATCTTAGATAGATCCACATGCACACCTTACTCATAAATAATGCAACCTAGGTGGAGGACCTTGTTCAAGCTGAAGGAATTTTTTTCCTTCTTAGCACACAACTTGTGTTTCAACAAAATGTGAAGGACCTATTGAATATGCTACAAGTTCAACTTTGCAGTGTTCATTGTGATGAACTTGGAGTGTTCATTGTGATGTGGATTAGGAAATTTTCACCAAGTGTACAATAGACAGTGGAATGATAGTGGTAGTTTAAAAGGCATGTGTAATATTACATGGAGTAGTGGGTCTCACCAGAGGCTTAAGCCTGAAAGTTTCTATAATCAATCTATTCGTTGATTTGGACTGTTGTGAGCAGCTTCACATGGAAAAGACCAAAGCATGAGCTCAAAGTGCACCCCGCCTAAAGGGTTAAGCCCAGAGGTTTCTATAATCCATGTATTCATTGAGTTGGGTTGTTGTGAGAAGGCTCAAGTGGCAAGGAAAAGAACAAAGCATCAAAGTGGGCCCTACCTAGAGGCTTTATTCCCCATAGGTATAAGAATTGATATTTTAAAAGAAACAAGCGGGCTCGTGCGATCAGGAAACTCAGTATGAAATACAACAAAATACAGTGAATTACTTTAAAAGGCATACTAAGTACTGCTTGGTTCAATATAGAAATTTTATGACTTCTTCCCTTCATTTCTTAGCTAAATTTAAAAAGGGGGAATGCATTGGCTCGATTCTATAATAGGATGTGCATAATTTAAGGTATTTACGATCAGTGGATTCGAGGTTTTATGCAGAAATCTAAGCTGAAAAGCTTGCTTGTGACAATACATATAATGTAGTGTTCCTTGTGTCTTCTGGATTGAGCTATTATGTATCTATTACAATGGGATTGTATTATTTCTGTATGCATTGAGTGCTTATGACTAGATATGTAGAATTTTGTTTTGGTGTTGGTTGGTCCTGTGATATAATGTCTGTGTCAAAAGGAGTTGATGATAAGGAATTTTTTTGTTGAAGGTGGTATATGTATTAAGTAGTGGATGGTTTGTAGTGGTAATTATAATAGTAAAAATTCTTAAGTCTGTTGGAGGTATCATGTATTATTGTTGATGCATTTCTTATTGTTGACTTTTGTGAATGAAGTAATGTTTCCTGGTACATTTGAACAAGGCTAAGGAGATAGACCCCTATTTTTTACTTTGTGGATGCATTGAAGTTATTAGATCGGTTATTTGTTGCTGATGGTCCCAATTTGAAATATCGTGAAAAGTGGATCACTAGAAATAAGAGGGAGTAGTTGCTTCCTCCTAGTAATAGCTCGAAATTTTAGTGAAGGTTGTGGCCTTTTACAGGTTGGAGCTTATGCACTGGAAAAAGACTGCACCAGTGTAAAATTGTAATAGATTTCTCTTCAATATTA
Organism: Pinus albicaulis; assembly: GCA_034641835.2. Classification (NCBI taxonomy): domain Eukaryota; kingdom Viridiplantae; phylum Streptophyta; class Pinopsida; order Pinales; family Pinaceae; genus Pinus; species Pinus albicaulis. The sequence goes on along the minus strand of JAXQQM020058787.1, from coordinate 17,127 downwards.
AAAATACAAAGAAGAAACAATAACGGTGGTTTTCTCGCATATTAGGATTCCACCTAAAATCTCAGTGTCCATATGTGTTTGATGTGTTGGTGTATCTTATGGTTTATATGTTTTTATTCTTGATGCTTCTGATGGTAACACTTTGATCTGCTAAATGAAGTAATGGTTTACTGATAATTTTGAATTTAAATAATAAGTTAAATTAAGTATAATATGGAAATGAAATATTGATTCACCCCATCTCTCAGTATTTCTAACACAATATCTAATATTGTCTAGAGATATCCCACCTATGATAAATATATTTAATCCATCATGAGGGCTAGCCAATAACAAAAACATTATATTTTAGGGAAGGAGAATAGCATCCACACTAATCACTGACCTCTACAATTTATTCAAGCAAAAGGAAAGTTACAGAGTGACTGCCATTAGAAATGGCCCACATACCTACAATAGTTCCATTTGAACATCAAGTACAAGAGCCAATCATGTCGCAAAATTCCTCAGTTGGCCCCCAGTTATGGTGTTAACCAAAGTTCTTAACTATCGTGGGAACAATACCTATGGGTTGAAATAATTACAAAATAATGATTTGAAATTTACTACCACATATGAGATGTTGATGGTAGGAAATAAAGTTCCATACATACACCTCCAAGATGCACTATTGTGCTACCTGGGAAACCTTTCTGTTTCTTCAAGTGAGCATGCCAATTTGATCTTAGAGTCACATTACAGTTGGGTGGAAGGGAATTTTGGTGTAGAGAAGAAATTCATAGTAATTCAATAGTATATATGCTTGCCAAACCTTCGACAAGGTGTTTAGTAATATATGAGATCATGCACCACTTGTTCCATTGCTAAACCAACCATAAAAAATTTAAGGTTTTATACTCCTCTACCTACTCTAGACAAGCTTAGTAAGTATCCATGGATTACATGTCAAGTATCCCATCCACCAATCATGGCAATTATTGTGTGTTTATGGTGTTCAAACGGTTCTCTAAGATGGCCATTCTAGCACCATGCAAGAAGAGTATCATAGTAGGAGCCATTGCTAAACTCTCCTTTGAGCATGTTTGAGTTCATTTTGGGATACATCAAACCATTATTTCAGATAGGTATAATAGGTTCCTCCAAACCTATTGGTATAGCATATGGTGTCTCATGGATACCAAGTTGACCAAATCAACTACCTTTCATCCCAAATTTCATGGAAAAATAGAAGTGGTCAGTAGGATGACTCTACATATCTTATGCATGTACATCTCCAAGCACCAATGTGCATGGGATGAAAGCCTTCCATATGTTGAAAATATCTATAATAGATCCCTCCACAACAATATTGGCCATATTCCTTTTCAAGTGTGCTTGGGGTTCCAACCATTGGCCCCAATTGATGTACCTATACCTATTGCATCTAAAATGACTAAGGGATATAGGGAAGCCAAATTTGTTGAGTTGATCAAACACCTCCAAAAACAGTTCCATAATATCTTGTAGTGTTTGGTAAAATTGACTCGGGAAAAGAGTGAAAGTTGTGTGGGTCAATAGTAGTGGTTTTGGGTCCATGGTTTTTTGGTTTCCCATTGTAATTTTTGTGTGGATTGCATGTGATAACACATTTAAAAGACTGATAAGACTTCATTTTAATGTTCTATGGAGGTGAGATGCAAAGGATCATTTTTCTGGCTTGTACAAGGTTTTTTCCAAGGACTAATGGAATTCCATTCGCTAGAATTTTCCCTGGAGTTGGGGTTTTCCTAGGTTAAATATTATGTTCATTGTATTAATTTTTTGTGTATTTTTTTGTTCGTTATTATTAATGCTCTCATATTTTTTATTATACTTTTGGTAAATTTTAACAATTTGGTATGAGAGCCAAAGGTAGATGGGTTTGGCTTCACAGGTATGCCTCTGTGGCTAAGATTAAGTTGGAATATATCTTAAGAGAAATGGATCTGAGGTTGGAGTCATGTGAAATGAAAGTTACCATCTGTGTGAAATAATTTTTTTCCTTGTGTGTATATTTTTTAGATCTATTGATGTAAAAGATAGATTTGTTATGAAGAGGCTACGATCTAGGTTAATTTGTTGGTGAGATTCAACAATCTATCTAGGTAGTTAGCAAGCAAGGCATAGGCTTGTATATTTATTGACAGGTGCTTCATTGATAGATACGTGGTACCAAAAAAATTTATATGTGAACCATTAAGGACAATTATAATGCAGTTTGATCTCTAAAATCAACTGCCCAAACTATGGAAAAATTGAAGCGAGAAGGGGAAGAGTCCAGTGAAGAAACTACAATGAAACATGGTGTATTTTTTTTTCATTGTATCCCGACCTTTGTCAAAGTTTTTGGGTTGGTTATGCAAATAGAAATGGTAAATAAAAAGAAATGGTAGCAATATAAGTTCCTTACTAATATAGAGAAAATCAAACTCCTTTGAATCAGAATTTCTGGTAGGATCTATACATAATAGGAATGAGATACAGATTTCACTAGAGGAATTAGATCATAATGGAGATTTTGTGATGGGATTCCTTAGTAGGAATCAAATGATAAACCACCTGCTAGCATTGAAAATATCTTTAGGGTCTTTCATGGTGGTTTTATTAGGTGGCACTATGTGCGATATTGGTGGTGGGTAATCACAATGAGATCAATGTCTTGAGCCTAGAATATACTTATGGATCGTGGCACACATGGGGAGTCATGAGGAAAAATATGGAAGAAAATGGGGGGGATCTACGAACTTTGAGCCTAATCCACTTCTAAATACAATTTCAAGTGCACCCGGGACTATAATATTCCAAGCATGACCCAAAATTCCACGCAATCTCGACCTCCTTTTGATTGGTTGGGATCGCATATTATCTTGGTCCTAGTCAGCCTGTATATTCTTTTTAAATGCTCCTATTGTCCTTTTAGGAGAAAGTCTCTGGCTCGACACTGTAAGGTAACTAGTTTTTCTCTAACATAACTCAAGTTCTACCACCCGAAACTCTAAAATGATGAGACTTCTATCAGGAATTTTTTAAAAACTATGTGTTGTGCTCCTTTTTTCTCAACTCTTCCTCTGTAGTTCCACATCAAATCTATATATGTGCTCTATAAAAAAATTTTCTCTCTTGCAAGTCTCTCACTTGCGCAAACTCAGTTGCTTTTCCTCTAGTTACGGGAATTTAAACAAGTCTGGAAATTAGTTGGATCCTCTCCATGCTTTCATTGTTCCTTTCCTCTAATAAATTGTGCAACCTACACAACTCACCAATCTTAGATTTGTTTCACTCTTTCTTTCCTCTATGTATTTCTTAATTGTAGTGTTGATCCTCCTAAGCTTAATCATTTCATTATGAAATACTTAGGCTATATTTTTGTGCTCCTATCTTGTACATTACCATTGTAAAATTCATATCTTTGTTAAATCAAATGGGTAGATATGCTCATCGATTCCACAGTCTTTTAATATTTGCACACAACAATTTTGCATCAGTGTGTTCTTTCAAAAATTCCCCCCTATAATCATGTGCTAATAAACCACATATATTTGTGACTTATGATGATTAGATGCAAACCAAAAAGCACAGTCTTCTTCTCCCTAAGCAACACACACATATTGTTCTCAAATGCATATGCTAGATAGAGAAAAACGATGTGCTTTTATAGCTATTCTCTTTGTCATTACTATGGGAACAATCCATGGTATTTGTTTTTACTGTATGAAATAAATTTCAATGCTATTCACTTTCAAAGCCTAAACAGATTCGTAAAAAAAAAAAAAAATTTCCAATAATAATTGATTCCACAACCACAAAATATAACCACCATAACTGAATTTTTCCTTTAATAAAAACTGCCATAAAAATAATATATTCCAACTATTATTTATGAAATAAAGCCTTCATGGGGAGTAGTAGCCAACCATAATGACTAAATCCATGAGGAATTTGATACAAAACCAGTTTGTAACACTTCATTATTTATTTTTACTTCAACCTTATAAATAAATTATTTTGTGCCCCCCACATAGCACCATTGACCACTTCATAACCAATTAAACAACTTATCAAGGACAAACTCATTAACCAATTAGCCATTGGAACATCAAATTAACCAATTGAGTTCATATGTAACCTGTAGTTTTCCTGGGAACGCCATGGAATTATTGTGATCACTATGGAGTTCCTATGAAAAACAACCTAGTTTCCATCAAGGACAACATAATCCCAACATAGTGTTTCACTTTGATAGGCCACCATATTACCTTGATAAGTGAGGACTACAGTAATAGGGTAGTTAGAGGCATTTGTCTTAGTCTCAAATGGTTGTTGTGGGTGTGACAAGGTGAAGACTTATGCATATCAAAAGAGGTTTTTTAAATCATCGAATGACTTTTGTTTCAGACCAAACACAAATTTTATTTTTCTTCTCTATTGGTCACTTTTCTTACGGGCCAAGTGATATAAGAAAGCCCCAACATGAACCTTCAATAGAATTTAGTAAAGCCCAAGAAGTTGTGAAGCTCTGTTACAATTTTTGTGGTTGGCCAATCCCAAATGAATTGGATCTTAGCTAGATCCATATGCACACCTTGCTCATAAATAATGCAACCTAGGTGAAGGACCTTGTTCAAGCTGAAGGAAATTTTTTCCGTGTTAGCACACAACGTGTTTCAAAAAAATGCTAAGGACCTGTTGAATATGCTACAAGTTTTCTACCTAACTCTTTCTAAATATGAGGATATCATGTAGATATACAACCACACAAGAATTATTGAAAGGCCACAAGATATCATCTATCAACCTCATGAAAGTTGTTCCAGAATTATTCAAACAAAAGGGCATTATTGATTCGAATCTTGGGGAGAGGCCCCCAAGATCTAAAAAAATGAAATGGATATTGGGGGGGAGGCCCCCAAGATCTGAAAAATTGAAATGCTAGAAAAATATGAGAACACATTGTAATTAAAACCGCAAGGAAACATTTTATTAAACAGAGAATAACTGTAAAATCTACATTGTGATGGAAAATATCTCCTTTTACAAGATGCCACTTGTTACTTATAGAATTTTTGACTTAAAATACCACAAAAAAATCCATGGGTGGGTAAATACCATTGGTGAATGAATACCATGGGTGAATTGTTATCAGACCAGCTCCAAGAATAGAAGAAAAGAGAGATCAACGCTTTGGAAATCAGCCACTTCGAGGGGGAAACCTCTAATACATTGCATAAATGAAAATTTCTTGGATGATACAAATGATAGAACAACCTTCTATATATAGGAGTCCATGGGGTCACAATATAATCCTAGCCAGCCTAACAATAAAATGTAAGGGAACAATAATAACAATATGGGGGTTATAGGGGTACAACAATAACAATAAGGGGGATACACTAATAACAATAAGGGAATACACTAGTAATATGGGGACCTAACTTGCCCCTCTCCTTGAAAAAAGTGTTGTCCTCAACACTTAAGTAGCTTTGGATGCTTCTATATAAATTTCTCATCCTCCCATGTAGAATCTTTAGTGGGTAAGTTCTTCTGCTTGATTAGATACTCTGAAATTGATCGATTTCATAGCTGTCGAGTTCTTGTTTCTATGACTATTTCAATTTCCAATATGATTTTTTCTTCCTCATCAAATTTTGGAAATATTTTTGGAACTAAAAGTTTGTCACCTATAGCCTTTTTTAAGCATGAAACATGGAAAACTGGATGCACTCACGAGAACACAGGAAGCTCCAATTTACATGCAATACTACCAATCTTTTGCAACACCTTGTAAGGGCCATATTATTTTGGTGATAATTTATTATCCTTCTTAGCTTGTTTGAGGGAAATTTGCTTGTATGGTTGTAGCTATAAAAATACCCAGTCTCCTACATCAGAACTTCTCTCGCTACGATGTTGATCTTCCTGTTATTTCATTCGATTTTGTTCCAAATTTAGGTTATCCCTTAAGAGTAGGAGAACTTGTTGTTGATGCTCGATGTGATATTCCACTACTTTCACCTTAGACTTTGGTCTTAAAGATGATATGATGGATGGTGGATGATATCCATAAAGTGCCATAAATGGGGTCATTTTTGTTACAATATGGAAGGAAGTGTTATACCACCATTTGGATAGAGTTAACCACTTGACCCATTGTGTTTGTTTATCAAATACAAAACAACGAATTTAACTTTCAAAACATTTTTTCACTATCTCAATTTGACCATCGGGTTGAGGATGATAAGATGAGTTATGAGCTAGTTGAGTACCTAAACAAGAAAATAATTCCGTCCAAAAATCTCCAGTAAAAATGGGATCTCTGTCGCTAACCATAATCTTTGGGTTTCCATGTAGCTTTTGAATTGTTTCCATAAATGCAGTAGCAACTATACTTGCTTTAAATCAATGAGATAATGCTCAAAAGTGTGGGTACTTGGTAATTCTATCAATTAACACCATGATGACACTCTTTCCTTCAGACTTAGGTAAACCTATGATAAAATACATTGAAATATCCTCCAACGTTTACTTGGAATGGATAAAGGTTGTAGAGGACCCAGGGTCTTAATTGTCTCAACTTTATTTTGCTCGGAAAATTCTACCACAAAATTTTGAATATTAGATTTAAGGCTATCCCAAAAAAAATATTTCTTCACCCTTTGGTATGTTTTTAAAAATCTTGAGTGTCCTTCTAAAGGAGAAGTGTGCAATTCCAAAAGAATATTTTGTTTTTGTTGGGAATTATTACAAAGATATAACTGATATTTGTACCATAAGGAATCATTTTTCCAACTAAATGTGTCATATGTACTAGGATCTTGCTGAAAATTTTGAATGAGTGTCCACACTTCTTTGTCCTTCTTTCATTCATCCCTTGCTTCGGTTATCCAATCTGGTTGGATAATAGAAATTGAAAAAAGTAATGCTTCCACCTCTTCATACTTTCTTGAGAGTGCATCTGCAACAACATTTAGCTTCCCTTTTTTGTAGATGATTTCAAAGTCATAACCCAACATCTTTGTGACCCATTTTTGTTGCTCTTCTAAGGGTAGTCTTTGTTCCAAAAAGTGTTTAAAACTATCATGATCAGTTTTTACTTTGAAATGCCTTCCCATTAGGTAAGGTCACCATTTCTTTAGTGTGTGTACTATTTCCAACATTTCCTTCTCATAAATAGCTTTCTATAAATACTTTCCTTTGATTGGAAAAATTTCAACAGTAATGGGTCTTCATTCTTGCATTCAAACAACACCAATTCAATTTCATGAGGCATCACATTCCACAATAAATGTTTTTTTGAAGTCTGGCGTAGCTAAGACCGGTGCTATGCACATTGCCTCTTTAAGATGTTCAAAGGCCTTAGTTGCTTCTGGAGTCCATGAAAATGCATCTTTCTTCAATAATGTTGTTAGAGGTGCTGCTATTCTCCCATAATTCTTAACAAAATTGTGATAATACCCTGTTAACTTGAGAAATCCTTGCAACTACTTTATGGTTGTGGGGACTTTCCATTCCTTAATGGATTTAATTTTGTTAGGGTCTACCTTAACACCTTCATGAGATATAATATAACCCAGATATTTCACCTCTTGTACTCCAAAGAAACATTTGGATGTTTTTGCATATAATTGTTTCTCCTACAATAGTTTGAGCACCCTGTAACATGTTGAACATGATCCTTCCAAGACTTGTTGTAGATTAGTATGTCATCAAAAAATACTAGCACAATTTTTCTAAGGAAGGGTTTGAAAACGGAATTCATCAGCCCTTGGAATGTAGAAGGTGCATTGGTAAGGCCAAATGACATGACCAAAAATTCATAATGACCCTCATAAGTTCGAAATGTTGTTTTTGGAATATCTTCAGTCTTCATTCTAATTTTATGATATCCTGAACGAAGATCCAACTTGGTAAAATAAATTGCGCCATGTAATTCATCCAATATTTCATCAATCACACGAATGGGAAATTTATCTTTTATAGTGAGCTTATTGAGCTCCCTATAATCTAGACACATCCACCATGATCTGTCCTTCTTGTGCACCAATACTACTAGAGCAAAGAAATAACTTTGACTAGGTTGAATTATACCAGCCTCTAACAATTCTGCAATCATGCATTCAATTTCTCTCTTTTGGACATAAGGATATTTGTAAGGCCTGATGTTTGGAGGAAAACTTCCTGGAATCAAATGAATAGCATGATCATGATCATGAATAGGTGGGAGTCCTTTGGGAGTTTCAAACACCTTGGAATGATTTTCCAAGACTTTTTGGAGATCTGGAGAAATAGATGTTTTTGATGTTGGAACTTCTAGTGAGCATAATTGTGAAATTACGCCTCGTTGTTCTTTATTCAAAAGATTTGTCATGAAATTAGAGCTTATTATATTTCCCATATTCCTTGCGATACCCCATAATTTGATTTCCTTTCCTTCCAAAAAAAAATTCAAGAAAATTTCTTAAAAATTAAAAGCTACCATCCCCAAACATTGTAACCATTGTACTCCTAGTACAACATCAGCACCTCCCATTGGAATGGAAAGAATTGGACTGTTCAATACATACTCCTCCATTGTTAGCTTGATATTATGGCATTTTCCAGAGAGATTTATAGTTCCTCCATTTGCAACCATCACTTGGCATTCTGGTGCTGGGTATAGGAAAAAATTCAATTCCTTGGCGACATTGCAATGAATAAAACTATGGGTACTACCAGAATCAATCAACACTATTATCTTTTTCTTCTTGATATGTCTTTCTATCTTGAGAGTTTGAGGAGTGGTAATTCCTACTAATGCATTACACGATATGGTCAGACTCATTTCTTCTTCTTCTGGGGTTGGTTCCTGGTGTATATCCTCTTCTTTTGAAGTTTCTTGTTCATTTTCTTCCTCCTCTTCACAATCTATGTAAAATAATTTCTTCTTAGCACACTTATGACCTTTAGTGCATTTTCTATCACAACTGTAGCAAATCCCTTTTGCTCTTTTTTCTTCCAATTGTTGTGGTGTCAACCTTGTAGGTTGTCAAAGTCTAGGAGTAGCAACACTTCCATCTTTATAGACGTGAGTGGTAGGCTTCCTTGTCGCCATAATTTTACATTCAACTTTTCTTGCCAACCTGAATTCCTTCTCCAATGAATTAGGTTCCCAAACATGAACTTCATGTTGGATGTTATCCTTTAAAGTCCCTATGAAGAAATCAATCATGTGTTCCTCTGGAATATAAGTTACCCTTATATTCAATTTTTGGAAGTCCACAATGTGCTCCACCATTGAACCCTTTTGTCTGAGATTTTTCAATTGGATAAAGAAGGTGTTTCTCTTTGTACCCTCATAATGTGCTATCATTTCCTCCATAAAAATTGACCAAGTGACAATTTTTTTACGCAAGAAAAGCCATCGATACCATACAAATGTATTTTGTTCTAAATGTAAAGTTGAAATGCATACCTTTTGTGTGTTTTCCACATTATTGAGATCAAAATATTGCTCCATCTGTAGTATCCATGTTACAGGATCCTTATCATAAAACTCCCTCATATCCATCTTTGGAATATGGTGGTTCTTCCATCCAACATTAGAGCTTATGAAATCACGATTAACATTCATTTTTTTTCTCATCATGAGTTTCCTCTACTATCTTTTAACCATTAGGAAACATTTCTTGTATCAATTTTGTCAAACCTTCCATGTCTACTTTTAGATCATTCTTCATGTTTTCCATGTTGTCTTAAATTTTTTCTTCCATGTCATCCATCTTAGCTTCCATGCCAGCTTCCATGTCATCCATCTTAGTTTCCACGGCTTTCTTCAAACCATCCATCTTCGCTTCCATGCCTTTCTTAAAGACTTCCATTTCATTTTTTGTTGCTCTTTGTGAGAGCGAAATTTGGTGCACCTGCTCTTGTAATTTTGATAGATCATGTTGCAATTCTTCATCTTCATGAGTCATAGTGGAGTATTCCGAGGGCTTAATGGGTGTTGAATTATTTTTAGGGGTAATTTTATAACCCAATACTGATATCTATGCTCTATATTCCCTTGGAATCACTTAAACTGATTTTTCAAACAAGGCTTATGCAATTTGAAAAAAATACACACATTTTTCTTGCTTTTGAGGAGCTCGATATTGAAACTGAATTATTTGTGTAATTTCAGATGTTAAATATCTAGAATTCGGTCCTGTAGTAGCCCTCTTAATCTTCTTTCGAATGCCATAGGTCTGACCTGATTTGGATATGTCAAGACAAAGTGATTCTAGATCTCCCACAATGACCTAATTATGGACTGGTTCATTAGAGAGCACTTTTGCATCATTCTGTGTCTCCCTGTTTCCTCCTTAGGCTATAAAAATGATACATAGGAAACTACATTCCATGTACTTGTGGCTAATTTTTACAGAATTCCAATCTGATGCTTAGAGAGAGAGTTATGACGATTTTCCCAAGGTCACCTCTTTGAGATGAAATTTCAGAGCCTGAAAAAACCCTAATGTCCACAGATCATATCTTCGAAAATATTGCAAACAAGGATTTGAAATGTCTACAAAAAGTTCCTCCAGATTTTAGTTTCACTCTATAAACATTTAAGCTTCTGAACCTTCGTAGAAACAAAAGTTATAGTGAAAATTCCACGATGAATTGTTTAGGTGAAATTTGGCAGCTTGAACAAATCCTAACCTCCACAGATCATATCTCCGAAAATATTACGAACCAAGATCTAAAATTTGCACATCGTTCCTCTAGATTTCGGCTTGGCTCTGTAAAAATTTCATCTTTTGAAACTTCGTGGAAAAAAAGTTTAGTGAAAATTCCACGATGGCCTGTTTGGAGCAGCGAAACCCTAAAATCCAAAGCTCTGATACCAAATGTTATGAAACCAACTCCAAAAATAGAAGAAAAAAGAGATAAACACCTTATAAATCAACCACTTTGAGGGGGAAACCTCCAATACATTACATAAATGAAAAATTTGTGGATGATACAAATGACAGAACCTCCTTCTATATATAGGAGTCCATGGGGTCACAATATAATCCTAGCCGACCTAACAATGATAATGTAAGGGAACAATAATAACAATATGAGGGTTACATGGGTACAACAATAACAATAAGGGGGCTACACTAATAACAATAAGGGACTACAATAGTAATATGGGGACCTAAAATGAATGAATACCATGGGAAGATGTCACTTACAATATAACTGGTGGATAAATACCATGGGTGATGAATACTACGGGTGGATTTCATTTACAATACCATGGGTAAATTCCATGTGCGGATGAATACCATGGGTGGATACATACCATGGGTGAATGAATACCATGGATATATGTCACTTACAATACCATGGATGAATGAATACCATGGATATATGTCACTTACAATACCATGGCTGAATAAATACCATGGGTGGATGAGTACCATGGGTGTAGGCCACTTTCCATTTGGATCATTCCTCCCTCCTTAAGAAGCAATGGTCCCCATTGCATGAAGTTCCCTCCTCATAATACTTTGTGGAATATGAAGAGCCACTAAAGATAATGGTTTTATGTGGTTAACCCATAACCCTGATGAATGAATATCTGAGGATAGAGATACGCTGTAATGCTTGTGACTAATTGTGATACTGACTGTGTGCACCCTAGAAAATGGACTTCTATGAAGTGTGGGTTTGTGGATGACCCATAACCATGACAACCGAATATCTAAGGATAGAGATACCATGTAATGCTTGTGACCAACTATGATACTAACAATGTGCCAGAAAAATCTAAGGAGGGAGGAACGATTTGGATCTTGGGGGGAGGCACCCAACATCTAAAAAATTGAAATGGATCTTGGGGGGGAGGCCCCCAAGATCTAAAAATTTGAAATGCCAGAAAGGATGAGAACACACAGTAAATAAAACCACAAAGAATTTTTTTATTAAACAGAGAATAACTATAAAAGCTACATTGTGGTGGAAAATCTCTCCTTCTACAAGATGCAACTTGTTACTTATAGAATTTTTTAGTAAAAATACCACAGGTAAATTCCATGGATGGGTAAATACCATGTGTGAATGAATACTATGGGTGAATGAATACCATGGGCATATGACACTTATAATACCATGGGTGCATAAATACCATGGGTGATGAATACCATGGGTGGATTCCATTTGCAATACCATGGGTAAATTCCATGTGTGGATGAATACCATGGGTGGATCCATACCATGGGTGAATGAATACCATGGATATATGTCACTTACAATACCATGGGTGTAGGCCACTTTACATTTGTATGAATGATTTACCTTTCAAAAACACCATCCTTTTTCTTCAAAGAAGTATTACATACATCACTTAGTTCTATTAGGATTTGGTGGTAGATACAATTCAAATCAATCTTATTGAATCACTTGGCCCTGCTAAACTAGACAAAATGGCCATCAGTTCGAGGAATCGTGTATAGGTCCCTAATTATGGTTTTTTTAGGGATAGGTAATCGATACAAAGTCACCAGGTCTTCTATTTCTTCTTCGTGAGTACAATTGATCTTCTATAGGGTGAGGAACTCGGTTGTATGTTCCATTTTTAGAGAAGCTCCTAGATATAGTGCTTGATTTCCTCATTTTCTAGAAGAGAGACAAATGATAGATTGACTCGTTTTGGGGGTCAGTTCAATTGAATACTGGAAAGGTACCCTAATTAGTAAGGACGATATGTCTTTGTATTTTTCCATGACCTTATCGACTTTCTTCTATTGCATGGAGGGAACCTATGTGAAGGTCAGGGATTTCACCATAATCTTCTCCTTTATTTGATAGTGAATAGGGAAGAAGAGAAATTTCTCGGCCACAGAGATGACCTTACTAGATTGGTTAGCATATATCAAAGAAAAAAAAATAGGTGGAGTTAACTATAATATAATTTATAGTTATCCAACTAGATCAATAATAACACTACGAGGTCTAGACTCATATACAACATGATGATTTCACAATTATGGTCAGCCTAAAGGAACTTCACAAAAGTCAAGGGGACTAATCATAGACATTAGAGAACTTATGAGGTCTAAAATGGGCCTCCTAAGAAAAATGTACAACCAAAATAAACTTTATAAGAACCAATAAGATTCATGATGATGATGTCAACCATGGGCGATGATTCACAACTTTTGGGGTTAAAAAGTAAAAATATTAAAAAATAATAAAATAATAAAATAATAATAAAAAAATTCAACTTATATGCCTAAGGTTTTACTCAAATTTCGAGCGGGATTACTCGTTGGATGCAAAATTTAATTCTTCATCTAAGGATTACCCATGTTGCATACTTTTGAAGGGACTTGCTACATGAAAAAACATGATTGCAATCATGTTGTTCATGTATTTCTCATTTTTTGTGTAGAAGGGTCCATCGAAAGTATGTGACATGGGTACTCCTTGGATGAGAAATAAAATTCTTCATCCAACGAGTGTTCCCACTAGAAATTTGAGTAAACCCATAGGGAGATAAGTTGAAAATACGAGTTGAAAATGTAGTTTTTTATTTTTTCCCTCTAAAATTTGATGATGTAATATAATCTTATTTTATTATTTCCACTATTATTTTGTAATATCCTTAGGAGGCCAATTTTATACCTAAAAATTACCCTAATGATACCTCATCCTTGAAGGGATTGATGTTAAATATCAAGCATAATTGTTTTCTAGTATGGAGTTCTCACCCTTGGACGAGCCACCTAATGGTGTATGTTTACAGGTGTGGTTTCATTGGCAGGTCCAACTGCTTGATGAACTTTGCTAAGATGAGGTTATTTTGAATTATAATATCAATAATGAAATGTAGGGAACCATCCTTCACCAACATATATGAATGAAATAGGTTCTTACCTTCCTCCAGATCTTCGGTCTCACTTCGCTAGACCTTTGTGGTGGAAATGGATTTTGAATTAATGGTATGCTTTACCTTGTCTAGGTATGATTTAAAGTTGGTACTTTCATTTAAATATGAGGCTTTCATCTCAACAACCATAAACTACCTTGTGTGACATTCATTGGTGTTATAAGAGGGGCTATTTTGGTACTCACACCACTTTCCTATGACTTTCTTTTTCTTCCCATTACCATTGTTTGTTTATGGCTTAGATAGGTTATATTGGAGCAGTCCACCCTATTTTTTTCATTTTTCCTATTATTTTTGGATTCCCTTACCCTATTTTTATTGTTATGTATTGTATATCCAAAGTCTCGCTTCTCCTATTTAAAATTTTGATTGATTTTGAGAGCATATTAGCATGCTACACCAAGTGAGGATATGTCTATCAAATCCCTTTCTATCTAGATGTATCCATGCAGAAAACCATGGTACTTGAGTAATATATGTAACTCAAAGTCCTTGATACCCTTCTTGGTGCACAAGTTATGAAAGATATTTTTGAACTCTATCAATGTTTGGTCCCTCTCCTACTATGGCGAGTTACATCTCATGTACTAAACTTCATACCATCCAACAAGGTATTATTATTCCTTAATAGCATCCCTAAAAGTTTCCCAAGTGGGCGCGACTGTAAACAATGAGGATTCCTCCATGCCCATTTACTGAGAATAAGTTTCTAAAATATACTTGACATGGGGGGGAACATTTAGGAGTGAAAATGTGATATTTCCTCTATTAAAAAATGTTGACCGAAAAATTCCCTTCATGCAGATTTAAATGTTTTTCTAGATCATCCACATCTATTTTGCCATCAAATATAAGAATATCAAAATTAACTTTCACCTTGAAGGATTTAGTTTCTCTAAAGTGGCCACTTGATGAAGGTGCATCACCTATTTCCATTTGTTGAAGGATTTTCACAACGTTATCCATCCTCTCATTCCTTTGTCATGTGAGGGATTCCTTAAGAAATAATTTAATATGATATCCTACTTCATCATATTTATTTTCCTCTTCCATGGAATTTTTTTGAGATCAATGAGGATGTCTTGCAAGGACTCAAGCAGTTCGAGTCCCAACTCCTTATAGTCTGACTTCATTGGAGACATGAACAAAAAAAAAAAGATAACGAGAAAACTTCTTTGATGCCATTGATCCTGAATTGTGAAGGGAACCAAATGAAATATATATTTATAACAAAAACAAAAATATACAATGAAATTTGACTTCTATTAATACATGGAAAATTTTGAAACTGTAAAAATGTAAAATGAAAACAAACTAGCTCAAATGGTGGTAATGTATCTCTAAGAAGTGATGTGACAACTATGCACCTTTGCCAGAGTCAGTTATAATGGTGTTGAAATGACCTTTTTAACATTATAAGTAATGGGAAAAACCTAAACACCCAGAAAAATAACCTTAGGAGATGAATTTTGAAAAGGCTTATGGACTCCACTGAGATTACTTAGTACATCAACTTCCAGAGGTCATAACATGTGCTTAAAATATTTGTTTGGAATGCTTGGTATCCCATTGGAAAGGTCTAGCCAAAAATTAAACATTTCATTCCTACCTAGTATTTTCTAATGCCTACATACTAGGTCCATGCCACATCAGAAAAATATCATTTAAGCCCTCAAAATCGCCCTATATATTTAGGATCCAAAAAACTATAGAAAAAATGTCAAGATGTAGAAATGGGCTTTGAACTAATTGATTTGGTTGATGGCCACAAATATCCACTTGGATATATCCTCCCCCCTTAAGAATCAATGGTATCCATTTCATTTATGGCCCCCATAAGGTGGGTAAACTTCTACTGAATTTGGCTCTTAGTGAGAAACTTTCCTTGGTGAAGAAGCTACGTGAATTTCACACCCTAATAGAATTGGATGCATTTCTGGCAAGAATTTTTTTGTATTTTTTTCAATTATATGATCCGTTGTAGTCTATTCAATTCAATCAGGATAAAGCTCCATGAGGTCCATGTTGGAGAATCTAGTATGAAAACTTTTTAAACGATAATCCTTTCCTTTATAATTTCTTGTGAACTTATGTTAGCTTCTTCTGATTCTTTATTATATTCTTCTCATCAAAAAATTATCAATATCATAAACCATAAATATCATAAAAGACAATGGACACAAAATATAGGATCCAAGCAAAGGAAAACCCCTCCAAAGGGGAAAACCTAGAAACAATCTCTTATATTCTTCTAGAATCAAATCAAACAAGAAATCTAAGACCCAAACTCAAAGACCAAGACCTCCCTCCAAGTACCAAGTTGGCCCTCTATCAAGTCCTTCCTTAAGAAAGTCAAAGTATTTAATGTCAACTAAATTCAAACCTCCAAAATTCTACTTTTGTCAAAATTTTTGGCCGTCTAGGGTCAGTTATATTTTCCGAACCTACAATTTTTGGCTTACCAACAACTGTAGAAATCCTAGTTTCTCATGTCTAAGAGAGAGTAAGCACAACAACAAGTTCTTTTCTTCAAATTTGACTTTTTATCTCATTCTTTTAGCTCCACTCTTTTTCTTCTCTTATCTTGTTTTTTAAGTCAAATTATGATTATAAACCAAGAAGGTCAAATTCTCTTCTATATATACCATTCTCATTAGTTGAATAGGTTGACTTTCATTGGAAGAGTCAACTTGGTCTTGGATGTCAAATTTTACTTTCCAGACACAAAACTAATGTCTCTTTCTTGTTACCATTTTCCCAAATGGGTCTTATACATATGATAATGACTCTCTTAACTCATGAAAAATATTTTCTTGACTTCAAAAACCCTAGGAGCATGAAATGCATACTTGACCTAGTTGACCATTCCAATGGAGCATGAAACCCATGCTTGAAAATTATTTTTTCCTTTTCTTTTATTTTTCTTTTTACATAAAATATACAAAGAAACGAATACAATGACAATTATGAAGACAAAAACTAGCTACATTTTCTAACATGAAAATTGATCTATTTCCTCCAATGTGTTAAAAAAAGGTGGAAAACATGCCCGAAGTAGCTCCACATTGAACACTATATGCATGCCAAGGAAAGGGGGAATGCTCAGTTCAAAAACATTGTCACCCGCCACTTTTGCGATTTTGTATGACCCATATTAGACTGGCCTGAGCTTCCTATTAGGGCATGTGAGATTATGTTTCTGTAAGTGTAAC